>JANFOE010000973.1:585000-597500 GCA_025667525.1 Glebionis coronaria | reverse complement strand
AGACCATAGCATGTTACACGAAAGCGCCGCTTTCTCTGTAGTATTGTCGGCTTCGTTTCGGCCTATGGAATCTCAGTTCTGTAAAAGCCGGTCTTTCAGAGCATAAAGAGGGCCTTATAATTCATAAAGAGGGTCTTAGAATTCAAACTAGATAGAACTAGAAAGAATAGTAAATAGCACCGCTGATAGACTTCATATGAGAAAATGGAATAAAAAACACAATTTTTCATGGTGGATCAGGACGAGAATGAATCCGGTAATCCAGGACATACTCATCCTGGAGGGAACCGGCGGCGTTGATATAGTTGCTGCCCTAAATCAAGAGCTGTGCGAAGTGCTAGAGAAATACAAGGGCGTGTGCCCCGTAGAAAGATTCGTTTTTTGACTAAAGACATTCAATTTCGATCATTACTCCAGATTCCGTAATCCGACGTGAACTTGCACGACTGAGCTGCGCTACGTTTGCCTAGCTGGGTGAAGGACGTAAAGGAAGAGGGCCGGCAAGTTACTTCTTTTTGATTCCCAGATGCATTGAAATAACAAATAAGCAGTAAGCAGTGATCCAGGTCGGCTTGCTCTGACCAAGACTCCGCTTTTTGCTCCGTCCGTGGAGCGTATGAATTTCCTGGAATGTAGATAGACCAAAAGAGGGAATGAAGGGATAGGAATAGGAATTATAGTACCATTAGAAGAAGGGGCACCTGTGGGAACATCTCTGCTGACGAACCATTTCAATAGTACGGGTGCTGCCGTGCCACCTATTTGTGCATCAAGTTCGAAGAAGATCTCAATCTATAATGAAGAAATGATAGTAGCTCGTTGTTTTATAGGCTTTATCATATTCAGTCGGAAGAGTTTAGGTAAGACTTTCAAAGAGACTCTCGACGGGAGAATCCAGGCTATTCAGGAAGAATCACAGCAATTCCTCAATCCTAACGAAGTAGTTCCTCCGGAATCCAATGAACAACAACGATTACTTAGGATCAGCTTGCGAATTTGTGGCACCGTAGCATTTGATGGGGATCTTTCAGCAGCGGGAAGTTATTTGAATCTTTCAGAAAGGGAGAAAGAAGAGCGCTTCTTAAACATTTGTGTCTTTCATACAATAATTCTATCTGCCATTGTCTCAGAAGAGAAGGGCTGAAGTCACTATTTTTCTTTAAAAGAAGGGTTCATTCGGGTAAAGCAATTAGATATAAAATAAGAAATTTCGCATATCCTTTACTTGCCTTTCCCATGGAAGAGAGTAGCCCCGCGTATTGATTCATTACCGACTGAACGGGAAATGCTTGCTTCTATTCTCTCCCCTCGAGCCGAAAAGAAATGTGAAGGATAAAGAACTGGAAAGGCTGCAAAAGTGGAATCATTTCTTTATTGTTGATAGTTATCCGTTTAGTACTTCAGGTGCTTCTGTTGCGTATAATGTAAATCCAGTAGCGGATCAATTCCAACGAGCCTTTCAAACTAGTACTTTTTGTAATCGACTTCAAAGAGAAGAGGACGGATTAATACGGAATAGGGGGGATGAGATTGGGTGTCCGAGTACCGATGTAAAACTAAGTAGGCTATCACTTTTTCAATTCATGATCTGCTCTACGAAGGGAAAAGTGAGAGTATCAAAATGCAGAGCTTGGAACCGTGACCCCAGGAAAGAAGTAAGCTGCCCCGAAAACAAGATTTACGCAGAAAGGTAGCTAACTCTTTTTGCTCCTCTCCTTATTGAGAGAGCGCTAAAAGTCAACTAGAGGACTCCATACTAATCTTTCAGTTTCTTTATAGTTTTAAATTGTTATCCAGGAAAACGGCTTTTTTTGGTAGAATATTATGGGGGTCAAAACTAGCGATTTCAGCATGATCAACGACAAAATGCAAGAAAGAACTAATGCTTACGCCCTGCTCTCGCTACTCTTATGTTGATTACCGAGACAGCTTTAATGGTAGTCTTTACTTTTTCCCTTTCACTCGTAGTATGGGGAAGAAGTGGACTTTAGAAGCACTCCTAATTTAGTTGAGAAATGAAAAGGTATCAATTGTTTTATAGATCGTTCTGCGACGCATTCTTTATTTAAATTGAAATAATTTTCAAATAAAAATATCTTCATTTCGAAATTCCATTAGATTCTAGTGGAGAAATGTATTCTATAACAGTAAAACGATTATTTCAGATTCATTGTAAGTTTTCAGATTCTATTTTATAAAGATGCACTTTTTTCAGTTAGTATAGCCTCTTTCGGAATATTTATAGCATTTTTTTTATATAAACCTGTTTATTCATCTTTTCAAAATTTTTATTTAATTAATTCATTTGTTAAAATGGGTCCTAAGAGAAATTTTTATGACAAAATCAAAAATGCTATATATGATTGGTCAGATAATCGGGGTTACATAGATTTCTTTTATGGAACATTCCTCATTGGGGGGATGAGAAAATTGATCGTTGTTTTTTCTCTTCTCTGTGAACTAAGATTTTTCTGGACTATTCATTTGACAATTCTTCCAGTTTCATCTATTCCTCTCTTCAAGGCAATATGTTTACTATTTTGAATAGTTGGTTTATTGCACAAAAATATACAGAAAAATTCATACATAAGCAGGATTCCATTAATTAAACATTACATTACAAACCGAAAGCATTAAACACACATACTAAAAAAAAGAAATATTATTTGTCCAAAAAAAGAAACCTGCATCCGCTATTTTGAATTAAGGCCTATTTCTTTTTTAGCCCGAAATGATAAATTGAGCTCGTATAGGCATTTTGGACGCTGCTATTGAAATCGCCCTTCGGGCTATATTTTCCCTCTTTGTTTGAAACTTTGTTTCACCTAATTCGGAAATGGCAATGAATGTAAGTGTGCTCTCTCTGGGCCTTACTTATTGATGACTGATCTACATTCTCAGCTGATGACATTGAATGATTTGAGGACGCTGGGCGGCCAAGCTTGCTTGCGCTTGGGCTGTTTCGCCGTGGCTTGGGGTATAATGGTTCAACCCAATCTCCCATTTGTGAAGCAGATCATGTAATGCGTGGACCTGGAATGACTATGCATAGATCACCCCTATTTGTGTGGTCCGTTCTAGTGACAGCATTCCCACTTTCATTTCTCATTTTGTTGATTGAAAGAGAATAAGCGCTATCCATTGAGTAAAGTAAAGGGAGTGTTTGCTACAGTGATTCGGGTCAGCAGGCCTTTCTATCTCTTGTATTCATCTTCTTGTTGTACTCTTTCTGAAGTGTGGGGCGAACGGCGACCTCCGTTTGCCGGAAGGAAAGCGGCAACCGCCCTCAAGTAAAGACTTTTTCGAAGGTGGAGCCTGACTCTATTCCTTCGCCCGTGAGACATCTACTTAGTTGTACATCGGTACTCGGACACCCAATCTCATCCCCCCCTATTACGTATAGATGTTGGTTTTTGATGTAGTTGCTTGTACTTCTCTTTTTTTGTCGAGATCAACGTTTTCGTTTGAGGACCCCGTTAGACTTACCAGCCCTTGACATAAGTAAATCATTAGTGATAGGGTTGGGACGATAGACCTAGTGCTTCCCTACGTTGGACGTATGTTTCGCGGTTAAACCTTATTCTATTGTTGACCAATCATGGCCTTATTTTGAGTCTTTCTTTCAGATTGACAAAACTCTTGCAACTCTTTAAGGCCGATCGATCTAGAGAACTCATAGTCACTGGAACCGTCGACTATTGGAAGGGGATCATCTACCTCTTGCGAGCACATTAAAGGATCTAATTACGAAAAAAGAAAGGAAACATGTTATGAAACTAAGACAACAATTATTACTAATAATAAGAAAGAGTTAAGCGCCTCCAAGGCCTATAAATAGAAGCTTCTTTCAGTCTATATTTTCAAAGAGAGGTAGAAGTCAGAAAGAAAGACTTTCAGTAAGACTTAATGGATATCATTGCCGGAAGACTCGCAACCATTCAGACTGAAATCCGTCAAGTGGAACAGCGGAAGCTCCAATGTGAGCAAATGCTTGGTCTGTTCTGGGAGCATCCGCCTGCTCTCGATCCTGAGGACGTAGGCAGAAGGATGCAGTTTTTCCGAGACCAAATTCGGAGTCTCGAAAACCGGAAGAGGGCCCTACTCCAGGAAGAAAAAGACTTAATTGTTCAGGTCTCCCCCTTGTTTATAAATAGTGTCTTTGGCGCCTGCCCCCCCCCCCCCCCCCAAACCCCCCGACGGGGGGCTTTGTTTATAAAGAGTTTCTTTTCGCGCCTGCCCCCCCCCCAAACCCCCCCGGAGGGGGGCTCGCCTCTGAGATTGAAGATCGAAGAGGTAAGGTGTACGCTTTCCAGCCCGAACCCGTCTTAGCTCTGAGATCCTAGATCGAAGCGACAGGAGTGAGTGAAGGGATTCTCGTAATAAAGTAATATACGAAATACCAATGTAGTTGTTCTCGGAATAGAGTCTGCTCTTCGCCAGCCTTCGGTGGTGTGCTTTGTTCCTTGAGTAAGGGCATTGGGATATAGAGACTGCTTTAGGGGTGCCCAAGAACTTCCACAAGTAGGTGGAGACCAGGAGAGCCGGGATGCCCCAAAACATTAGGAGCATAAAAAATAATGAGCAAAATGAATGTTGCATTAATGATAAAGATCTCTGGGGAAACCGCTAAAAAAAGATTGAACATGTGGGAGGATCCGAACGATAGGACTGGAATCCGAGCTCCTAGGCAAAAGCTTGAAGACAGAAAGAGAAGAGATTAACGGGATGCTTTATAGTCGAAGTTGCGCCTAATGCTTAATCTAACTATTAGGTACCTCATGATTAGACCATGTCCCTGAGATTTGATAAAAGAAAGGTGCATTTGCGGTTAATTCGTTGTCAGGGGGATATAGATCAATAGGTAGAGGACTGCCATATAAACCACCAGCAGCCGTGTACCATACTGAACAACCAGCTAGTTCAGTCAGATACCGGCTAAGCAACCTCTAAAGCAGTTATCGGAGCAGTAGCAGCTTGAAATTCGCATACCAAAGACTATGGAATTCCCCACTTTCTAATGCAATAGAATTGAGAACTCAAAGTACATTCCTATCCCTTCAGTTCCCTATTGAGCACCGATACCGCAAGAAATAATGCTAATCCGGAAAGTAATTCGACCGTATAATTTAAGATGGTCTCGGACATGTCAATGAAATAAAGACTTTTTGAGAAATTCAAAGCACGCAAAAGGAATGTGGTTCTGGTTGAGGGTTTCTTTTCCTTATTAGTAAAGGGGGCTAGGGACGTTCGCGGAGTCCGTGCCTCCCGTACGACCGTGTCTAATTTATAACTAAACCGGTAGTCTTTGACTGGTTTATAGGCCGGTTTCCTTCTCTTTATCAACCAAACTACTAGCTTACAGGTTGGCTGGCTGGCTATTCTATAAACCCTGTGCCAAATAGTGGTACTTTCATTTCGATAATCCGCTAGTCTTCCTAACAAAAGAAGTAAAAGATGTTTAGCCTTCGTCTTAGAAACTGAGCTCTCACAAAGCAAGTCATTACTTATTGTTTACACACACTTTCTATTTTACTTACTTCTTTATCATGAGACCATAGCATGTTACACGAAAGCGCCGCTTTCTCTGTAGTATTGTCGGCTTCGTTTCGGCCTATGGAATCTCAGTTCTGTAAAAGCCGGTCTTTCAGAGCATAAAGAGGGCCTTATAATTCATAAAGAGGGTCTTAGAATTCAAACTAGATAGAACTAGAAAGAATAGTAAATAGCACCGCTGATAGACTTCATATGAGAAAATGGAATAAAAAACACAATTTTTCATGGTGGATCAGGACGAGAATGAATCCGGTAATCCAGGACATACTCATCCTGGAGGGAACCGGCGGCGTTGATATAGTTGCTGCCCTAAATCAAGAGCTGTGCGAAGTGCTAGAGAAATACAAGGGCGTGTGCCCCGTAGAAAGATTCGTTTTTTGACTAAAGACATTCAATTTCGATCATTACTCCAGATTCCGTAATCCGACGTGAACTTGCACGACTGAGCTGCGCTACGTTTGCCTAGCTGGGTGAAGGACGTAAAGGAAGAGGGCCGGCAAGTTACTTCTTTTTGATTCCCAGATGCATTGAAATAACAAATAAGCAGTAAGCAGTGATCCAGGTCGGCTTGCTCTGACCAAGACTCCGCTTTTTGCTCCGTCCGTGGAGCGTATGAATTTCCTGGAATGTAGATAGACCAAAAGAGGGAATGAAGGGATAGGAATAGGAATTATAGTACCATTAGAAGAAGGGGCACCTGTGGGAACATCTCTGCTGACGAACCATTTCAATAGTACGGGTGCTGCCGTGCCACCTATTTGTGCATCAAGTTCGAAGAAGATCTCAATCTATAATGAAGAAATGATAGTAGCTCGTTGTTTTATAGGCTTTATCATATTCAGTCGGAAGAGTTTAGGTAAGACTTTCAAAGAGACTCTCGACGGGAGAATCCAGGCTATTCAGGAAGAATCACAGCAATTCCTCAATCCTAACGAAGTAGTTCCTCCGGAATCCAATGAACAACAACGATTACTTAGGATCAGCTTGCGAATTTGTGGCACCGTAGCATTTGATGGGGATCTTTCAGCAGCGGGAAGTTATTTGAATCTTTCAGAAAGGGAGAAAGAAGAGCGCTTCTTAAACATTTGTGTCTTTCATACAATAATTCTATCTGCCATTGTCTCAGAAGAGAAGGGCTGAAGTCACTATTTTTCTTTAAAAGAAGGGTTCATTCGGGTAAAGCAATTAGATATAAAATAAGAAATTTCGCATATCCTTTACTTGCCTTTCCCATGGAAGAGAGTAGCCCCGCGTATTGATTCATTACCGACTGAACGGGAAATGCTTGCTTCTATTCTCTCCCCTCGAGCCGAAAAGAAATGTGAAGGATAAAGAACTGGAAAGGCTGCAAAAGTGGAATCATTTCTTTATTGTTGATAGTTATCCGTTTAGTACTTCAGGTGCTTCTGTTGCGTATAATGTAAATCCAGTAGCGGATCAATTCCAACGAGCCTTTCAAACTAGTACTTTTTGTAATCGACTTCAAAGAGAAGAGGACGGATTAATACGGAATAGGGGGGATGAGATTGGGTGTCCGAGTACCGATGTAAAACTAAGTAGGCTATCACTTTTTCAATTCATGATCTGCTCTACGAAGGGAAAAGTGAGAGTATCAAAATGCAGAGCTTGGAACCGTGACCCCAGGAAAGAAGTAAGCTGCCCCGAAAACAAGATTTACGCAGAAAGGTAGCTAACTCTTTTTGCTCCTCTCCTTATTGAGAGAGCGCTAAAAGTCAACTAGAGGACTCCATACTAATCTTTCAGTTTCTTTATAGTTTTAAATTGTTATCCAGGAAAACGGCTTTTTTTGGTAGAATATTATGGGGGTCAAAACTAGCGATTTCAGCATGATCAACGACAAAATGCAAGAAAGAACTAATGCTTACGCCCTGCTCTCGCTACTCTTATGTTGATTACCGAGACAGCTTTAATGGTAGTCTTTACTTTTTCCCTTTCACTCGTAGTATGGGGAAGAAGTGGACTTTAGAAGCACTCCTAATTTAGTTGAGAAATGAAAAGGTATCAATTGTTTTATAGATCGTTCTGCGACGCATTCTTTATTTAAATTGAAATAATTTTCAAATAAAAATATCTTCATTTCGAAATTCCATTAGATTCTAGTGGAGAAATGTATTCTATAACAGTAAAACGATTATTTCAGATTCATTGTAAGTTTTCAGATTCTATTTTATAAAGATGCACTTTTTTCAGTTAGTATAGCCTCTTTCGGAATATTTATAGCATTTTTTTTATATAAACCTGTTTATTCATCTTTTCAAAATTTTTATTTAATTAATTCATTTGTTAAAATGGGTCCTAAGAGAAATTTTTATGACAAAATCAAAAATGCTATATATGATTGGTCAGATAATCGGGGTTACATAGATTTCTTTTATGGAACATTCCTCATTGGGGGGATGAGAAAATTGATCGTTGTTTTTTCTCTTCTCTGTGAACTAAGATTTTTCTGGACTATTCATTTGACAATTCTTCCAGTTTCATCTATTCCTCTCTTCAAGGCAATATGTTTACTATTTTGAATAGTTGGTTTATTGCACAAAAATATACAGAAAAATTCATACATAAGCAGGATTCCATTAATTAAACATTACATTACAAACCGAAAGCATTAAACACACATACTAAAAAAAAGAAATATTATTTGTCCAAAAAAAGAAACCTGCATCCGCTATTTTGAATTAAGGCCTATTTCTTTTTTAGCCCGAAATGATAAATTGAGCTCGTATAGGCATTTTGGACGCTGCTATTGAAATCGCCCTTCGGGCTATATTTTCCCTCTTTGTTTGAAACTTTGTTTCACCTAATTCGGAAATGGCAATGAATGTAAGTGTGCTCTCTCTGGGCCTTACTTATTGATGACTGATCTACATTCTCAGCTGATGACATTGAATGATTTGAGGACGCTGGGCGGCCAAGCTTGCTTGCGCTTGGGCTGTTTCGCCGTGGCTTGGGGTATAATGGTTCAACCCAATCTCCCATTTGTGAAGCAGATCATGTAATGCGTGGACCTGGAATGACTATGCATAGATCACCCCTATTTGTGTGGTCCGTTCTAGTGACAGCATTCCCACTTTCATTTCTCATTTTGTTGATTGAAAGAGAATAAGCGCTATCCATTGAGTAAAGTAAAGGGAGTGTTTGCTACAGTGATTCGGGTCAGCAGGCCTTTCTATCTCTTGTATTCATCTTCTTGTTGTACTCTTTCTGAAGTGTGGGGCGAACGGCGACCTCCGTTTGCCGGAAGGAAAGCGGCAACCGCCCTCAAGTAAAGACTTTTTCGAAGGTGGAGCCTGACTCTATTCCTTCGCCCGTGAGACATCTACTTAGTTGTACATCGGTACTCGGACACCCAATCTCATCCCCCCCTATTACGTATAGATGTTGGTTTTTGATGTAGTTGCTTGTACTTCTCTTTTTTTGTCGAGATCAACGTTTTCGTTTGAGGACCCCGTTAGACTTACCAGCCCTTGACATAAGTAAATCATTAGTGATAGGGTTGGGACGATAGACCTAGTGCTTCCCTACGTTGGACGTATGTTTCGCGGTTAAACCTTATTCTATTGTTGACCAATCATGGCCTTATTTTGAGTCTTTCTTTCAGATTGACAAAACTCTTGCAACTCTTTAAGGCCGATCGATCTAGAGAACTCATAGTCACTGGAACCGTCGACTATTGGAAGGGGATCATCTACCTCTTGCGAGCACATTAAAGGATCTAATTACGAAAAAAGAAAGGAAACATGTTATGAAACTAAGACAACAATTATTACTAATAATAAGAAAGAGTTAAGCGCCTCCAAGGCCTATAAATAGAAGCTTCTTTCAGTCTATATTTTCAAAGAGAGGTAGAAGTCAGAAAGAAAGACTTTCAGTAAGACTTAATGGATATCATTGCCGGAAGACTCGCAACCATTCAGACTGAAATCCGTCAAGTGGAACAGCGGAAGCTCCAATGTGAGCAAATGCTTGGTCTGTTCTGGGAGCATCCGCCTGCTCTCGATCCTGAGGACGTAGGCAGAAGGATGCAGTTTTTCCGAGACCAAATTCGGAGTCTCGAAAACCGGAAGAGGGCCCTACTCCAGGAAGAAAAAGACTTAATTGTTCAGGTCTCCCCCTTGTTTATAAATAGTGTCTTTGGCGCCTGCCCCCCCCCCCCCCCCCAAACCCCCCGACGGGGGGCTTTGTTTATAAAGAGTTTCTTTTCGCGCCTGCCCCCCCCCCAAACCCCCCCGGAGGGGGGCTCGCCTCTGAGATTGAAGATCGAAGAGGTAAGGTGTACGCTTTCCAGCCCGAACCCGTCTTAGCTCTGAGATCCTAGATCGAAGCGACAGGAGTGAGTGAAGGGATTCTCGTAATAAAGTAATATACGAAATACCAATGTAGTTGTTCTCGGAATAGAGTCTGCTCTTCGCCAGCCTTCGGTGGTGTGCTTTGTTCCTTGAGTAAGGGCATTGGGATATAGAGACTGCTTTAGGGGTGCCCAAGAACTTCCACAAGTAGGTGGAGACCAGGAGAGCCGGGATGCCCCAAAACATTAGGAGCATAAAAAATAATGAGCAAAATGAATGTTGCATTAATGATAAAGATCTCTGGGGAAACCGCTAAAAAAAGATTGAACATGTGGGAGGATCCGAACGAATTAATCTCAACTACTGAAAAAGGGGCCCTCTTGATCACCTGAAGATTTTTTTAGGCGGAATTGGCATAATTATTACTGTGAGGATTGAGCTGCCAAAAGAGATTATCCTCCCTATAAAAAAAGCAAAAATAAAAAAAGAAAGAACAAATTCGAACCGGCCTTTCCTTTGATAGTCGACAAGCTTGACTTATCAGCAGGCCCTTTCTTTTGCAATACTTAAAAAAGAAAGGGCCTGCTGATAGAGCTGGGCGGGGAGGCGATCTCTTCAGTATTACTAAGAATCCCTTTAGTTTTTCAATGGAATCAAAGAAATACAATTACATGATCTCTGTTATAGATGTAAAAGACGAGCTCGTTTTACGTGGGTTAGCTCACACGATTTACTCATTTACTCATTATTACTCTGATGAGTACGATGGTTGGGTAGACTGTTTGAAAACTCATTATTTCGAGGCTGCCAGAGCGATTGATTGACTAATCGCTCTGGCAGCCTCGAAATAATGAGTTTTCAAACAGTCTACCCAACCATCGTACTCATCAGAGTAATAATGAGTAAATGAGTAAATCGTGTGAGCTAACCCACGTAAAACGAGCTCGTCTTTTACATCTATAACAGAGATCATGTAATTGTATTTCTTTGATTCCATTGAAAAACTAAACTACTGGGAAGATCATAGCGAAAAAGTCGAGACCTAACAAAAGAAGTAAACATGAAGTGTTGCGAAAGACTGGCAATTCCTACAAAGTAAAGGTAGGAGCACTTTAACGACGGAATGTACATATGCGCGCGAAGGTGCCGGACAATTGAATGAAGGCTCTTTTTGATTACGTAGAAACTTGGATTATTTTTAGCCTTTGTAATCGTAATCTAATTTCAATCATTAGATAGAATCCCCATAAAAATACCACTAGATCGAGCACCAGTGATTTCGTATCCGGTCAAAATCTTGGCTAATTGATCAAAGTGGGTAGCTCCAGTAGACCACTTGAGGTCTTTTAGCACTCATACAATCTCTCAACAATGGGTTGTTAGGAACTGGAGGTTTTTTCATATCACTTAATGGGGCTATTTGAATTGGAAGACAACGACAAAAGTGAAAGAAGGAAGTCTATTTCGTTTCTCTCCGTCAAAGGGACTCTCTCTTTCTTGAACAAGCACGGCGCTATCAGGACAAAATCCTAGCAGAAGCAGAAAAAGAGAGTAAGACCATCTGATGTAGTCAGTAGTGAAACCCCATCTCATGTACTAAGCCGGCTCTTTATACTAAGGCATATCCAAAAATGGGGTTCGATATAGGGAGTCTTTGCTGTTTACTGTTTACTTTACCTTTACCCAGCTTAAAGAACTGTGCCATAAATTCATAAGAACTGTTATTTGTAGAGCTTCTATAGCTTCGAGCCCTTTAGTTCGTTATCAAGCGTATAGCTTAGAGGGTGATCGCTGGCCACAAACTTGCAAGAGTCAGCTATTTGTTCACATTCAAGCATCCGTTCCCCACGTTCGAGCTAGTCGAATCAGTACTTCCACTTCCGTCGTTCAGGAACAAACACTTCGCCTAATTCTTTTGAATCCCGGCCCGCTTTTTCCCCACTAACTAATTACGTTACGACCACTGAACAAACTTGGTTGACGCACATAGTTTATGCGCCGCTAATGTAGCGGCTTGTCGAGCATTTGACAAACTCAGACCATCCATTTCAAATGGGATTTGTCCTGTGGACACCCGAGCAATCCAACCCGCGGGATGTTATGTGGCACTCGTAGTTGGGGATGCGAGGAGCTGCTGAATTTGCTGGATCTAATCCACTATGTATAAAACAGCATCTTTCACTGTTTCGTTGGAAAAACCAACGCAAATCTCATATTGACTTTCTTTCGCCCTACTCTAAGGGTACTTTAATCGGTTGTAGGTGTAACCAACCGGCTATTAAAGATATGGCAGAAATAAATAATAGAAAAAGAGCTCCAGTATAAAGATCTTCATTAGTTCGTAAACCGATTGTATACCACCACTGATAAACACCAGAATAGGCGATATTCACTGGCCCAAGAGCACCCCCTCGAGTAAAAGCTTCTACAGCCGGTTGACAAAAATGAGGATCCCAAATTGCATGAGCAATAGGTCTTACATGTAAAGGGTCCTGTACCCATGACTCAAAATTTCCTTGCCAAGCTACATGAAAGAGATTTCCGTTGGTTGTTGACCAACGGAAAGAAAGGGAGAAAGAAATGGGATTGTGTCAACAGGCCCCTATTCCGACGAAAAACAGCCCCTTTTCTTTTTGT
>JANFOE010000973.1:570000-580000 GCA_025667525.1 Glebionis coronaria | reverse complement strand
TCGGCCCGGGAAAGCGCTGGCAACAACAGATAGGGGGCGGCTTTCTTGTGGTAGTCATTGCGAACATCTCTCCTCTTCTCTTAGCGTGCACAGTTTGCTTACGCCTTAGGCACATCTATCTTTCTTAGTTTCACGCTAGCCTAATGAATTGAATATGAATAGGACCCCGAGGAGGGGCCGGCCCATCCTAACATCATTTATGAGGAGCCGGACGACAAAGCCTCCTCCTCAGCCATAGGAGCCTCTTTTCCTTCTGCCTAGCTCCCCGAAAACAACGTTCGACTTGCATGTGTTCTTTTTTCTCATTTGAATTTCTCAAAAAGTCTTTATTTCATTGACATGTCCGAGACCATCTTAAATTATACGATCGAATTACTTTCCGGATTAGCATTACCTGCGGCTATCCAAATCATAGCCAGCTGGCGAGTCGCCCGGCTAGGCAATTTAACCATCCACAACTATACGGAGAAAGTGGATGAGTCAGTTGTTGCGCGTGTAGCAGGAAAAGAGGTTGTACGTGAAAAGGTACTCGGACTAAAGTGCTATTTCTTGGCCATTGGATCAGCAAGGGTGTGATTCAGATGGATCAAGAGAAGATGCTCGTTCCTACGTCTTTTATTCCATTATTTTGGATCGCCGTATTATTTCACTCACTGAGTTCTGTAATTCATTTCTCTTTTCTGAATAGTTGGTTGTGTTGGATGATTGATGGGTAGTCTTAGATTTAGGTTGTTTTTCAAAATATGCACAAATCCTTTTAGGTTAGGTGATGTAAGCTTTATCATTTAGAGGCCTTCCTAAACTAAATCCTCTTAGCGGTAGCAAAAAATGCCTCCTTTACTCAAGGTTAGTGATAATCTTTACTCCAAGCGAAGATTTAGGAACAAGTGGTAGGTACGAGCATAGAAAGTTTCATCGTAGATAAGCAAAGTCCAATGCCGAAGATGGCAAGTGAGACCGATCAATAAAGCTCGTAATCGGATGCCAGGAACCGACTAGCTCCCTGGAACCAACCACCAAAGGAAGAGGGACTCAGACATTCTTTGCGCAGAGTTCACGAGGGTACATTAGTCTTCTGGGAATTGGCAACATTGACAGAAAGGGGAAAGGGTAGGAATACACTTTTTTAGGTGTAGCTATACTAAAGTAGTTGGCCTAACCTTCGGTTCCCGTAACCAAGTTTTTCTTTCTCATTCCTTATGTACTTTTTCTTATTTCATCCATACTTTTTGACTTTTTCTGAAGTGTGAGGGCGCCAGACGGTCTTTGCCAGTAGTGCCATCCTCCCCGCTGGCTGTATGGGCGGGTTGTCCCTCGCTGCTGCGTTCTGTTAGGCTATGGATTACAGGAACAAACCGAAATTCCCCCTTTTCCGGCTTCGATTAGCAAGAACAAAACAAACTCAATACGGGGATTGTATTCGAAATAAAATTTTTAGAACGGGGTGGGGCGCCAGGAAGCTAAGCCCTAGGCTTAAAAGTAGCAGTACCATTCGCAGGTATCTTCGTTTGAGTTCCCTCCTTTCTGGACTTCTTTTATATGTCCGAATGTTGAGCCGATATACCTTATTTATATCCTCTCGGGGATCAAGAATAGGCCTTTCAGAAGGCATAGAAACTACATATGAGGAAGATGCAGATACGGAAGAAATGGATCTTAGAAGAATTCCACTTTTTTCGGCCACAATTATAGGTACCTGGGAGCATACCGATGGAATGAATGAAATACGAACAGTTAACATAATATGGTCATAGATCTTAGGTTGTAACTTGATCATGAGCGAATTTGTTGATGTTGCACCCATAAAGCCCCTCTTCCCCTCACTCTCCTTTCCCTAATATGAACCTTGAGTCATCAAAGCCTTTCTGACTCCGTTTGCAGGAAGGAAAGCGGCAACCGCCCTCAAGTAAAGACTTTTTCGAAGGTGGAGCCTGACTCTATTCCTTCGCCCGTGAGACATCTACTTAGTTGTACATCGGTTCCTGCTTTCACTTCCCCAGCCCCAACTGATCCACCATCTCCGTGGACGCTATGTTATCCGAACTACGAGCATCAATGATCATCTTTGCACTGTCCAATTCGGGCATAGATTCGGAATACAGCCTTCCGTCTCCTCCTCCTTTCTGCTGGCGTTGGCTCACGTTGCCACACAATCTAACGACAGCGAAACTGTCTCCTCTCCTAAGCTTCAGAACCCCCGCAATGTTTCCGACTTTCACTTACCTTTAGAGCTTCCCCGGCTCTAGGCTCCACAACGTGCACTCTTCCATCTTCAGCTGGTCCTATTCTGCACTCCCCCAGCAGCATTCGTCCGTCTGAACATTGGGACAGTAACGAGAAAAATGCCCCACTCCTCCACATTCATAAAAGTTACCGGATCTCCTCTGCAGCAAGCTCTGCTGGCCTCGCGCTCCAAACTGATGGCGTCTCGACGTTCTCCTTGAAGACAGTTGTGTGCATGAAACCGGGAGGGTCTTACCCCCAGAATGGACCATGCCGGACCAACCGCCGGCGATTTCCGAAAAGTCTTTTCCCGTTTTTGACTTTTCTGTGTGGTATTCATTCTCGTTCGGCTCTTGGAATCACATCCAGCAGTGGTGGGAACAGCTCGCAAATTCCTTTTTTATCTATTTAGTGATCAGTCCGCTAGTTTCTTTGATCCCACTCGGTGTTCCTTTTCCATTTGCTTCCAATAGTTCGACCTATCCAGAAAAATTGTCAAGCTATTCTTCTTAGCAGTTTCGCAAGTGAATGGAATTATTCTTCCCCCGAGGGTGACTTCACTACCTGGATCCTCATCTCTTGAACTCGTTCTGGCAGCTAGTTTAATGGTACCGGCATCTCATCTAGTCTAGATCGATTCCCTAAGAGCTTCTTCTCTAGCAGGCGATTTGGCCCATTTTATCTTTCCTGGTAATAAGGAAATTTCCCTATCACGACCTCTCTCATATATAAGGGGAAGGCTCACCGGGATGATCAAAGGCTGCCCAGAGACAGGGGGCGGAGACTAGACTAGCTTTCCAGGATATCTGCTGATTTCTGGTTCCACCCTAGGATTCTTCCTTCAGTCCGAAAAGCCACTGATGCAGCTAAATCAGCCGATGGTGTGCAACGTTACCAGGTCATTCTGTCGGGAGCCTAGGCAACCGGCAAAGAAAGACCGTTCAGAGTAGCAGTCACGCTCATAGCAAGCAAGAAAGATGGGGTAAAGGGGCGGCGGGAAAGAAAAGTGCATTTTATAGAGTCGGAGATCCTTCGCAAAGAGGAATAGAGCTCTAGAGGGTCAAGCGCTGTTAAAGAAAGAGAAAGAGAAATGAATTACAGAACTCAGTGAGTGAAATAATACGGCGATCCAAAATAATGGAATAAAAGACCTAGGAACGAGCAAGGAAGATTTTGAGCCCCAACGACAAATGAACCTAGGGGCGGGGCTAACGGGAGTCTTTTTTTTTTGTTTTTTTTTAGAATCTGGGAAAAATGAATGAAAATAAAAGCGGAGGCCCGCCATCTGCTAGCATTGTGGTTTGGAATCGATTCTTTATCAATAGCCCACCCTTTCTTTGAACCTTGTCAATGATCGAACTGAAATTAAAGATATGAACTGAGTGCCATTTGATGAGTAACTGAGAACAAAGGAGAGGGATATGGAAAGAATGAAGTAATGAAAGAGGAAGTCATTGCTAGTAGTAACGACTTGTCACGATCCATTGGTTCATATAGAATCCATGTCCTAGGTGTATCAAAAAACATTCTTTTCACTAAGCGTATATAATAAAATAGAGTGAAAGGGTCCACCCCGAAACCAAGGGGGTACTAACTAACAGCTGAGTCCTCTCCGAACCGCAGCTTTTGAATCAATTTTTGGGTGATCTTTGACCAGCCGATGCAGCGGGAATGGGATATTGAATGAAAGTCAATCGAAAAAAGTGAAAGCCCCTGGGATTATTGGCAATAATTGCCCGAAGTGAGAAGTAAAAATATTCTGATAAAGACGTTCCTCAGTAATATCATCATGACTCTCGAAGTCATGCGCGGTAGCAATACCAAACCAAATACGAATGTTTACACTCCATTTTCATTACGAAGATGTATCACGTCAGGATCCGTTGCTCAAACCGAATCACGCCAACGTTATGGAAGTTCCTGGATCGTATAAAATCAGAGTAGTACCAAAGGCAGCACCTTCTGAATAGAATCCTGCCTCTCCCACTTGTTTGTTGTAGACTTCAGAGAAGAGAAAAGAGGCATTCGTCAGCGTAGGAAGGCCAACCGAGCGAAGCTCCTTTGGCCGTTCCGTGAAGTTCAATTGTATCGTATGTTAGTTAGAGAGGTTGGCGAACTACTACGATCTATAGATTCCCCATCCATATTCATATCCAATCCCAACGAGAATAGAAGCGAGTAGCTTCCGGCTTGGCTTGTAGTCGTAGTCTTTTAGCTTATATAGTCGTCGGCCTTCCTACACGCACGCGCCCGCCAGAATGCCTCCTTGGTTCGGTATGAAGCCAAGCCGATACATACGATAGGCGAAGGAAAGACCCCCATTTCATAGCGTCTGGGGAACGCAAGTTTGATCGAGGAGAGGAGAGGTGGAAGAAAAGGCTTGGGATGAATTTAGGAGTCTTTGTGCGAGCCGTATGCGGTGAGAGTCGTTCGCCGTTCGTCGCCGCTGGCGCACCTCTCCTAACTATTGCCCACTAGACCCATAGATCATGGAACAAATAGGGTGGGTAGGCCCAACCACCACACTAAACGTATAGACGCGAACCCCCCAGATTGGAATTCAATCTCGAGAGATCCCAATTCCGTGTATCCGGTTAAGCAAGCCCCGCCGCCAGCTTCCACGCAGACAAAAAGTCAATTCTGCCCTTCTTCGTTCTGGTAAGTGTTATATGGTCATCATAAGCTATTTCTTTTCCTCCTCTTCCAGTTCTATTAATATAGACTACTGAAAGGAATATGATGGCTTAACGCCCCAACTGTTATGTAGTTCTCTCTTATATAGAAATAGGTATCCTCGCCCTAGTAGTGCGGACTCTTTTCTGAGTACGTGGCGAAGCGACTAGTCGCTTCCCGAATGCCCCTTTCCTTCGCTACTAGTAGCTAGTAGCTCCGTCGTTGATCTCTCCTCTTCCCGGCCGGTTGTGACTCGTATGTCCAGCCAACGACTATCGATTCCTAACGAATCCATAGATTCTTCTACCATTCGACTCTCTCGACCAGGTCATCATAAGAAAAAACTGAAAAATCTTTCCGAAGTGTTATAAAGAGGGAAGGCGCGCTACAACTAACATCTTTTAGCTCAGAGGTTACGATCGTCTCCTCATTAGGCTATTTTTTAAAAAGTATAGCTGACTCATCAGCTGAGTGGTTCGCCTCTTGTCCACCTGAGTTGTTTACTTCATTTTCCGAAGAGTCACGCTCTTTCACTTTAAAGGCCCTAAGCTAAGTAAGAGGCTTAAGTCATCGCTTCAAATCCGAGAAAGGGCTTTTTTTTAGTTTTGGATCAGACCGCTCCCGAGACTCTTTCATAGAATTCCAACAATTTTTCCCGTTCCTCAAAAGCCCACAGGAACGGAGTTGATGCTCCCACATCCATAGCATGATCCTTTCTGCTACGCCCCTTCTCTATTGCTTTGACTTTTTCTGAAGTGTGGGGAAAACGGCGCCGTTGGAATACATCCTGTCTTTTCACCTTAGTAGTCCTATGCATAGTCAGTACTAGTACATTTATGCTCCTAAATCACTGAATTCAAACTCTCTATCGGATGAAAGGGAGTGAGCGAGTGTAGGTTACTCCTATAATGTTGGGTCTTAGAGCCGAGTTCCAGAAAGCACCTAGCTGTCGAGCTAGTTTTGACTCCTTCTAATAAGCTCTTAGGCAAGCTAAGCTCCTTAAGCATAACACTCAAGCTGGCAAACTTCAAAAGTCATCTTTGAAGGCTAGATAGCGGCCTTAGGAAGCAACTTAGATTGTGGTACCAAGGAATGAAACAACTACTTAAGCCGAAATGTGCCGTTCACTCTAGTAGCTTAGACCATAGTTGAGCCTCCTACTCCTTCCCTTAGAAGGACAGTCAAAAGCCGGTGCTTTGGTTAACGGCTTCCGAAGTGACTAATCGTAGCCAACTTATTAAAGATCTATGCTTTCTCACCTCTCTCTCTTTTTAGATATCTAAAAAGAGAGAGAGGTGTGAAAGTAATAGCTCTGAGATCTTCGAAGAATGCAGAGAGACAACTCAAATGTCAGCGCAGAAAAGAAACGCAACATGGAACAAATAGTTAGGAGAGGCCTTCCGCGCCGTTTTTCTTCCTGAGTAAAGCGGGCCTAGTATCAGGCTACTAGACTCATCTACTGAAAAAGGGGCCCTCTTGATCACCTGAAGATTTTTTTATAGTAAGATATCCGTAAACCACTGATATGCCTCACTTTCACTATTACTACAATATAGAATAACCGCGCGCGGGCCGGGCTTAGAGCGCGTGAAACTCATCACTACCTCGTAAGGGCGTTGAGACCATAGCATGTTACACGAAAGCGCCAATGGATTCCACGTAATTGGCTCCTTCTTCACAATGTCTTTCTTGTTGGACCAACCGGCGAAATCCGTCTTCCTGAATTGGAAGAGCAAGAACAAGTCTCTCCATTTTTTTGGGGGAGCAGAGCAGTCAAAGAATGAAACAGATCAAATGATTGTTCTAGAATGGCTATTTCTCACAATTGCTCCTTGTGATGCAGCGGAACCATGGCAATTAGGATCTCAAGACGCAGCAACACCTATGATGCAAGGAATAATAGACTTACATGAAAAGCCGGGGTTGAAACATGTTATGAAACTAAGACAACAATTATTACTAATAATAAGAAAGAGTTTATAGGCCTCGAACAATTCAAAAAAGAAATCTTTCTGTGAGATTCCAGGTATTCTATAGTTCCTTCCCGCGTCAATTGCCAATTCTTGGTCATTGAGATTCATGGACTTATTTATTCTGACTACTATCACTTTATAAACCGGGCCTGGATAATTAAAGCTTAACGTATCAGGGTAGTACGCCTGGAACAAGAAGGTTCGTCGTACAATTTCGACGAAAGCCCTTGAGGAACTGATTCTTATCTGGTTGTTCAAAGCCTGCCTACTTTTGATGACATGAGATTCAAGACCCCCCCCCCCCCCCTTAAATAAAGTAAAGGCAGCTGATCCCGTTGGAACCAATGAAGCATTTGAATTGCCCCTTTCTTTTGGAATAGTTGAAAGTCCTCTTCTTAGGGGATTTTATTTTTTCTTATCAACATAGAGTTGGAACTTAGCCGATGGACGAGTGGACCAGTGTGAAGCTTTAGTTTCGTTGCCGGCCAGAGCTCCTAGCTGACGACCGGCTACCCCTTTCGAGCTCAGCTGACCCCTTCTTGATTCCGTTTTTTCCCTATTTGAGATAGATGAATCAATGGAACTTTGATCCCCGGTTCCTGCTTGGTCTAATGTCTGAGAAGCTGGTCGCTAGAAAGAAGCGACGAGGAAGCGAAGCTGTCTACGAAGCTTTGCTTCTCCCCCTGTAGTCTTTAGCTATAGCTTTGCCCTTCTCTTTTTTCTATTGCTTTTTTCTCTTTAGCTTTTTTTATCTGTTGAGAATCTGGAGTAAAAGGATTCGAACCTTTGCATGCCGGTACCAAAAACCGATGCCTTACCACTTGGCTCCCGCGGTACATACCGCAACATTAGATCCTTCAGACACCCTTTCATGTCCGAGACCACCTCTGTCACGGCTTCGATATCATCAACAGGACTGATAATGGATGTCAAAGTCGATTTTCGGACTCGCTTGGCTATTGGTATATGCAATTGAGAAGCCAAAGTCAGATAGAAGGGCTTGCCTTCCGCACTTTCGTATACCAAATACGAATTGAGAAGTGACTTTCTACAAAAGTACATTGTACACCGATGTATCGTACTCTCTCGACCAGGTCATCATAAGAAAAAACTGAAAAATCTTTTTCTTTGCTTTGACCGCGACTTTGTTTGGTCTTCCTCTTTCCTTCAGCCCATGTTTCAAAGCTAGCAAAAAGTTCGAGCCTTCGGGATCCCTCTTGAACGGCGGTCGGTCAGTCCTTTTCTTCTGTTGATGCTGAGGCTGATGCTTTGACTAGCTTGCTGGTTTTTCCATCATCCCCAGAAAGAGAATGAAACCTGGCGAAAAAGAAATGAACACTTTGCTGAGGTGGTTTCTGGGAATTTAAAACCGGATTTCCTCCATAAATTCTCCGATCTAAATGGTAGAGAAGTTTTCATATTTATACCTTTTCTTGTTGGAGTTGTTTGGATGGGTGTTTACCCCAAAGTGTTCCCGGACTGCATGCATACATCCGTAAGTAACTTAGTGCAACATGGAAAATTTCATTGAGAGGAATCAGCAAAGAAAAGAAAAAGGGTCAACATCTTAATTTGTATTTGAGTTAGAAGTAGAAGTAGAGGGCGCCGTTTGCCCCACACTTCAGAAAAAGTCAAAAAGTATGGATGAAATAAGAAAAAGTCTTTTCAACGGTACTTGAATCTTAAGTCGCGGTCATGTCTCGCCCCCCCGGTATAGTGACCGATACTTCTTCATGCTAGCTCTCCAACTGACTGTCTTACTCCAGCTTTCATTTCAGTTACTGATTCGCCTATCCTCTCCCTTCCGGTCGAGCTAGTTTTGATTCCTCTATCTAGGCCAACATTTGGCCAGGAAAGACTGCACTGCTTTGGGCCCATGAAGCGAAGGGAATGAGCTCGGCTGCTTCTCCTCCAAACTTCCTTCCTTTTCTACCTCCGCAGCAACAATTGCTTCAGCGGGAGCTGTCGTCGTGGGATCCGTAATAGTGAGCATTGTAACTGATACCGGGAGTTTCATATCTAGTTTTTTCTACTTACGAAATGCTTACGCTTACCAAAAGGACTAGGGCATCTTGTCAAAAGCAAAGAACTCAAGACACTCCCCGAGCTCTAAAATCAAGAATCTATGCCCGAATTGGACAGTGCAAAGATGATCATTGATGCTCGTAGTTCGGATAACATAGCGTCCACGGAGATGGTGGATCAGTTGGGGCTGGGGAAGTGAAAGCAGGACGTATGGTGTGAGGTCGTCCCTATGTATTATCAATTTTTGGGTGATCTTTGACCAGCCGATGCAGCGGGAATGGGATATTGAATGAAAGTCAATCGAAGAGACAAGCGACTTCCCCTTTTTTTCGCTAAGGGGGACGGGACCCTAATCTCCTAAAACCAGTCATTAGAGAATACCGACCAAATGAGTCGGTCTGCCGCTTGATTTCATAACAGAGCCGTTATTCCCGGCTGGCATAGAAGTCTCTCGCGCGGGCGAAGGAGATTCCACCTCTGGAAAGCGCCTACACCTAATGGCTTAAGCCGGTCAAAAAACCTTTCACCGATCTCACTACAGCAGATACTAAACCCCTTCGATTGGAGTTCTACGATGGGAAAGAAAGTAAGGAGTTAGAGCTCGGAAGTGAGAACTAGCTTATAGGAGCGAAGCCACTCGACCAGAGGGAGAGGAATGAGTACTCTCATTCCATTCCAGTGGCTCAACCAGTAACCAATGGCGAAAACTAAAAAATCCATGGTTTCCCGGTAGAACCCTATTTCGCCCAAGTTGTTTCAGAACCGGAAAAAAGAAGCGGTTTTTCGCACATCTTGCGCATAGTGCAGGTCCCACTTGTATATCGTATTTGGCCGAAGAAGCATCGGGCCGAAACCGGGGGGAAGTTTAGGAGAGATGGAGAGAGCCAGCAGCTGACAGTCGGGGCGGGGATAAGCTTCCTCTTTCGCTCAGCTGCTCTTTGATGGTATTTGCAACTGACTCATCCACTTTCTTCGTGAATGAAGCTATGCTATGATCGTACCCGGATAGAGATGATAGTCTTCCTCTGATGTCTCCAAGCCGGCCATAATAGAATCGATAGGCGAAGCAGCCAATAGCAGTCTGTTCTCGCCTATCGATAGATAGC
>JANFOE010000973.1:557500-567500 GCA_025667525.1 Glebionis coronaria | reverse complement strand
TCGGTCAGAGCACCGCCCTGTCAAGGCGGAAGCTGCGGGTTCGAGCCCCGTCAGTCCCGACGCCGGATTCAAAAAATGCGCTTTTGCAGAAAATTCTCTTCTCTTACGAAATTACGAGTTGGATGAACAGATCGCTCCTAAAGGTTTAATAAGACATTAGATTCTCATTCATCAATAACTTGACTTCCTGCTTCTCACATGGAAGGGCCCGGTCCGGAAGAAGAGGAAAAGGACTGACTTTATTGATTTGGAAGATCGCCACACCTATTCCTTTTACTCCGTAAATAGTCTCAAGCAGCTCGCCACGCATGCATACATGATAATTTCTGACCGCACGGAATCTCCATAGCCAATTTTCCATTTTTGATTATGAAATCAGAAGGTGCTGCCTTTGGTACTACTCTGATTTTATACGATCCAGGAACTTCCATAACGTTGGCGTGATTCGGTTTGAGCAACGGATCCTGACGTGATACATCTTCGTAATGAAAATGGAGTGTAAACATGATTTTTTTTTATTTCCCAGTATCGATAGAATGAGCACTGTGAACTATCTGCTTCAAAAAAGATAATTGTAAAAACATCAGAGCAATATATCGTAAATATGTTCTACACTACGATATATTGCTCTGATGTTTTTACAATTATCTTTTTTGAAGCAGATAGTTCACAGTGCTCATTCTTATTTTTTCATAGTCTAGTCAAAAGAAGGTTTGATCCTGGCTCAGAAGGAACGCTAGCTATATGCTTAACACATGCAAGTCGAACGTTGTTTTCGGGGAGCTAGGCAGAAGGAAAAGAGGCTCCTAGGGTTTACGAGAATCATATATAAAGCAGGAAAGATTCTTTGCTTTTCTACACTACATTCTGGACGGAAAGGAGATTGGGGCTGGACCGGATAGTGCATTGCAAAAGAAAAACCTAGCTAGATCCGGTGATTCCAGTGAATAGGTTAACCCTACAAAAGAGCTGATACCATGGTCCCCGCAAGAGAACCAGGCTAAGTGATAACATCTTACTACCAACACTCTATGGGAGGAAGCAGGCCTTCTGCTTGAAGTAAGTGAATGACTGGGATAATAAGGATAGCAAAGAGTGGGTCAAAAAGAATCCTTAACTATAAGGGTAGCTAAATGATAGGGTAAGCTCCGACCAGGGATCTGTCTTGGATAGATATTCCCTTTAGTTAAAACAAGCACAAGCGAGGCATGGGATGGCCTTCCTATTAAAACTCTTGATGTAGGGCTGTCATCAGCTGAGAATGTAGATCAGTCATCAATAAGTAAGGCCCAGAGAGAGCACACTTACATTCATTGCCATGTTCGATCTGAGTACAATCGAATTGCTAAGTTACAGCTACTCCTAGTGCGAAGAAAAAAAAAGAAAAAAAAGGGGACAACAGCGTGTTGTGGTCGCGTACCCTTTGCACAGTGTTCTCTTCTGACTTTTAGACCTCCACTCCCTCTGCTACCATTCAATAGGCTTAAGTCAATAAGAGCCCTACTTCCCTCGAAAAACCTCATCACTGAAATTCAAGCGCAAACCCATTTCAGGACCCCCTTTCCTTTGACCAACGGGTCCTCAAACCAACTTGTCCTTCCTGATGGGTGCAGCAAGAAGCAGGTGAGAAGGATGATGGGTTCTGGTAGGTGGAAGGGAAAGATTGAGGAGATGCATTGGAAGACATGGTGTATAACGGTGAGAAGGCAGCAGAGGGAACCGTGGTATATACCTGTGGGGAAGGCATGAAAACATGACTGGAGGGCTGTGGAATAGATGCCGAGGGGACCGACATCATGTGAATTCTTCAGGGAATTGGGCCTGTGTACAGTAATTGTTCAAAAAAACCCTACTCTTACTTAGTTCATGCTGCCGGGTGTCGATATGGCAAGTCTGGAGTCAACACACACATATTGCCAAATTCGTCTACGCAATCGTGAAAAAGAAACTGCTGAACTAATTGATAAGCTATAGAACCTTTATCAACATAGAGACTGGCGACTTCGCAAATTCTAATCCTAGAAAAAGCATATCCTAGTATAGGGGAAGTGATCCTCACTGGTAAATAGCGCAATACTTCTTCGTGAATCTCCGCTATTTGAATATGGAACATCATAACAACGAATAGGAATGAAACGGCTATAGCTCCTATATAAACTACTGGGAAGATCCCCGTGTGGACTATGAACCAACAAAAAAACCCCCCTTAAATAAAGTAAAGGCAGCTGATCCGCATGATTTTATGTGAAGAGCCACCTTTGGCTGGCTTTTCCTTATTAGTAAAGTTGCTCGAGGCCGGAAAATGAGAATACAATAAGAGCTTTAAAACGTTGTTTTAAAGAGGCCCCATGTGGGGTACCATTCAGAGGTTTTTTAACTGAATTTATGGCACAGTTCTTTAAGCTGGGTAAAGGTAAAGTAAATCTAATAATGTAGGGCAGTCTTGTCCCTTTCCTAGATGGAGTAGCTGGACGAAGTTGAAGCTTTAAGCCGCTAAGGCGAATAGGACGAATGAAGGCGAGCAAGAAGCAGCTAACTTTACGAAGCCTGCTTATGTTGCTTCGGCGGCGTTTCGCCTTCTATTAAACAAGACCAAGAACAAAGCCATACCATGCCCTCGGGAAAAACTAGTGATGATTGCCATGAATGCAGCCCTCGAGGACGTGTACAAGAAGGTCTTTGCCGATTCGTATCAACATGGTGCACCTCAGAGGGGCGTGAAAAGGCCGTGGAGACTTTGACCGAATGAATAGGGATCAATTGATAGACATTTTTTTTTTGACGAAGATCTTTGCTCAAGAGGAAAAACTTCATTATACGAAAGAAGATAACTAACTGGCAGCTGTCCGAAGGCAAGTAGTTAAGAAAAAAAGCTCGACTCCCAGCCAACAAAGATAGATGAAGTGGCTCGAAGTCTGATAGGGAAAGTGATGGCAAAGGAAGAAGTCAATATTCTCCTCTGTAGGTTTAGTATCTGCTGTAGTGAGTTCGGTAGGTTTAGTATCTGCTGTAGTGAGATCGGTGAAAGGTTTACCCCCCACTTCAAGCGCACCTCTGTATCGACTGAATCACTCTAAGGGTCTAATCGGTGGAACCGGTGAACTAAGATTTTTCTGGACTATTCATTTGACAATTCTTCCAGTTTCATCTATTCCTCCCCGTAGTTTCCTTCCTCTCCTTCTCTTTCTGGGCTAAGAACAACTGTATACACGAGGGTACATTAGTCTTCTGGGAATTCGTCTATCAGGCAATCTATCCTTAGCCTAAAGGCCCGGTAGACCTGGGCCTCCCCCGCTTGAAGTTAAGGCCAGAAAGAATTATCTTACCTTTCTCTTCTGTCAGTCTTTGAAGTTTCCTTTCTTTGAAAACCAAGGATGAAGCTAGAATGTGGAGTACGGACTTATCATGCTTCCTCTCCCGCTGGTAGTAAGATGTTATCACTTAGCCTGGTTCTCTTGCGGGGACCATGGTATCAGCTCTTTTGTAGGGTTAACCTATTCACTGGAATCACCGGATCTAGCTAGGTTTTTCTTTTGCAACTACCCGAAGCAACCATCCCTCACCCCTCCTAGGCTATCCCTCCTAGGCTACCATCGAAGGGGTCGAGGACTTCTTTTTCTATTTAGGGTTTTTTCGTTCCTTCTCTTCGATAAGAATATCGATTTGAAATGATAAAAATGCCTCTTTATTCTCTTATGTTCAGCGAAAGAACTGCCTAAGCATACTTTTTCGGATCCAAACTTCTTTGTTCTTTCTAAGTCTTCGTCTTGCATAGAAGAACGCAACTGTTGCAAAAACGGGTCTTTCAGTAGTAGGCGGCATCCCCTCTTAGTTTTAAGTAAGCGGAACCATTCCGTTTTGGTTCTTCTCCACATTCTTACCGGGCTATCCAGGAATTTTCCTATGATTTTAGAAACTGAAATTTCGATATAGAAGGATCTCCTTATTTCTGAATAGATTATAGCATCATTTTCTTTCAAAGATATGAAATCACCTTGGGAAACTTGAAAAGAAGTAATGCTGACTATTACAGCTTAAGGCAGGTTATTCGCCAAATCAACAAGAGAACCTGTATTTGAGAAAGGAGAGTGGGTTGATACTAAACCTAGGGAAATCCATGAAGATCCTATTAGTCAAGCCTATATCTTGTACTTTCTTGGGCCTAACTAAGAAATAGTCGCTTAGTGCGACAGCACTATGGGATGCAAAGAAGCTTCGTCACCCTTCTTTAGTTGCTTCTCCTTTTTTCATCGAGATTGGGTTGGTGTTCAGTGTACCGCTTGTCTAGCCTATGCGAAGCAAGCGAGTACAAGATCGAAAAGAATGCGTTGCATGGAAAAGTGAGATGTCCAAGATATTAAGAACGAGGGGAAGAATCGACGAGGAATCTAGACTAGAGAGGAATATAGAACATCAAATCGTGAATGAAAAAGAAAAAGCGTGAGGAGAATTATCAACTCGAGATGTTAGAAGGGAAAAAAGGAAATAGAGAAAAATTCTATTAGTTTACAACAAATTGCAAGCACGTTTGTTTTTGACCTATATTTATTATGTTTTAGGATAGATAATAAAAGATAGAAAAAAGGAGAACTAAAAAAAGAAAAATGCAAAAAAAACCTCCTTTTATTTTATATGAATCTCCTTATGATGAGTAGAGCATCCTGTCTATGTGAAAATTCAACCAAGGTACTACAGCCCGATTATTTGGGTTTTGAATCTTTTCGTTTTTCTGAAATTCGAATAATATAGAATATCAAGCAAGAATAAACGTAGACAAAAGAAATGGTTTTTCTTGTTCGATTTTCTATCTAAAAAAAAAATGTTCATGAGATTTTCTCCTCTTCTCTTGGAAACAAGAAGAAAGGGGGTGACCCAAAAAAGAAACCAACTTCCCAGCTTAGAAACAATTGATTGATTGATTAAAGGTGCTTAATGAAGAAAATCAAAAACAAATGGAAATGCTTTTGCCAATGAATTCGAAGAGAGAAGAACGCATGAAACTTAGGTGAAAAAGATCCCGTGCGCGAGTATCGATCCAGAAGGAAGTGGACATGGATGGAAAATGGGGGCCATCTTCAAAGGGGCGAGTGCAGTCACTCAACCAACGCCTTTCAAGCAATATCTTAAGTAGGGCTCTTAGGCAGCAATAGAAATGACTCTGACAACCTGTCTCAATCTTTACCTCTCCTGGGTGGGTCTCCGAGATCCTTTCGATGACCTATGTTGTGTTGGAAGGCTAGAGGAGCATTGCTAACAGGATCCTCTAAACGATCAGAAATCCTCTCAGGCTCAGAGAGCGGACAGCAAGACTAATATTCAAAACCCTCGCTCTTATGAAGAGACAGGCAGATCGGAAACTCTGTTATCTAGAACATCTTTCCCCTTTCCCTTCTTCTGTACCTTAATCCAATCGCCCTCAGAGGTAGCCTTGCTACCACCCTCAGGTGGATTAGAGGTCACCTGCTTCTTAGACTTAGGACAGGCTGCCAAGGGATGACCACTTCACTCCCTGCTACCGACCTTCAAACAACTGCTACTGGAAACTCTTGCTTGTAGCTACTACTACCACTATGACTTTCGGGAAGCCTTTCACTCAAAGCTAGTCAGAACAACTCCTTGATAGGTCTTGATAGACAATACAAAGCCCTTTCCCTATGCCGTTCCTTCCATGCGTGTGAGGCTGTTTGCGACACCCCCAATAGCCGTAGTAGCGCTCCCCCCCCCCCTTGTATAGTAAGGGGAACTTTGGTTGCGCGGCTTTCTCTTATACTTATAGGGGTCTATTTTCTCTGACTTGACTCAGCTTGCAACATTCCTTTCAGCGGGAGCCAACCGAGAAAACGGAAAGCATAGAAGGAATTCAATCACTAATAGTCTTTCGCAACACTTCAGGTTTACTTCTTTTGTTAGGTCTCGACTTTTTCGCTATGATCTTCCCAGTAGTTTATATAGGAGCTATGGTTTTGAATATTAGTCTTGCTGTCCGCTCTCTGAGCCTGAGAGGATTTCTGATCGTTTAGAGGATCCTGTTAGCAATGCTCCTCTAGCCTTCAACAGTCAGGGTGAGTTGTCAGCTTCTTCTTTGGGGTGAAGGCCCTTCTATAACTCGGAAGTAGGGTCACAGTAGCATTCCTTTCTTTCCAAAGAGAGTCATTAGTGCTAGGGCATAAAAGCTTTGATTGAATGAATGCCGGGATCCTCTTTCTGCGGGATGCTCTTTTGCGCTACGATGGAGATTCTCGGACGGGGAAAAGATAGAGTCCCGTTCTACATGTCAATACTGGCAACAATGAAATTTATAGTAATAGGAAAATCCGTCGATTTCAAAAAACATGAGGTAGCTGCTCTATCTATCGGATCTTTTCTAAGAGGTTAGGTAGGTGGTTGAGCCGAAGCGGAGAAGGAGACTAAGTCATCGGTCGTGCGGGGATTGATTTCCCAAGTTTTTTTTGATGCAGTGGAAAGGCCTTCAAATCTGAAGTTTGACGCTTAAAGGAAGAAATGTTCTTGGTGGATGCAAGGACTTGCGACCGCCAGAAAGATTGTCCTCGGGCTGAGGAGTGCGCACATCTAAATAAAGTATGAAAAAAAAGTGAGTGCCCCGTGTACTTTCCCTATGTCAACGTTTGATTCAAAGAACTGTGCTTAGCCCTCCCCCGCTCATGAAAGGGCTCTGCTGCAATGCATTCTTCTTTCTTTCCTTGGTCTTCCGTTCCGTCATATTCCTAATAACTTATCCAATGACAACGAATTAACCGCAAATGCACCTTTCTTTTATCAAATCTCAGGGCCAGTGGTGGGCATTTGGTAAAGTCGGGCCGATCGGGTGTTTTCATTCAAGCGATGGTACAGAAGAAGAACGAAACGAAGCTTTGATTCTTGCGCTTGCTTGTGCCCCCTTCTTTCTTTGGCGCTTGCCTGGATCGCTATCTTACTAGCAGTAGTGCTGTTTTCTATTTGAGCTTCTCTTTTTCCTTTTATCGAGCATAATGATTCGAATCGGGCTTTTTGGTCAAATTCTTTGCCGAAAGAGTTCTCCCTTATCGGATGGCATCAGATGCCGGTGGCGGTTAGCGTTCTTTATGGGTCTATAACATAGCCAAGCGCCCTCCTTTACAATCACTAAGAAAAAAGAAATACCAATCAAAGCCCTATCGTATCAGTCTATACTCTTTAAAATGGCGCTCTCATATTGAGAAATTCTGTCTAGTGGCATTCGAGTTCGATATAGGGGATAGAATCCATCTGCTCTTTCTCTCTCCATTTTTCTACCCCTCTCCTCGTTCCGCCCGCTGGCCTATTGGGATAGCAGCCTTCGGGCTTTGCCTGCCCTTTCTAATAAAGAATTCTGGCTCGGCCCGGGAAAGCGCTGGCAACAACAGAAAGGAAGGGGTCCATGTAGCTGCTGCGCCCGCCCCCCCCCCCCTCTTAGTCAATGGGGCAGCAGGTTCGGCATCTACTACAAAAGAGAGAATCCTAGCTTTCCCTGTCTCTGCCTTTCTTTCCTAGTCCTGAGTTTTTCTTCTTGACTATTGCTTGGGATTGGGTTTGACACTATTCAATACTAAATATTTGTCTATCTTAATTCGCTTAAAGCCTTACTTTCAACTCGGCCTCCCGGTCAGTATATCCGAGTTCGACTTAAATAGGTCTTCCGAAAAGAGATGCGGCTATGTTGAAAAGACAATTATCTCATTTGCAAAAATATCTGGGCGGGATTAAATATATGACAGGGTTACCCGATATTGTAATCATCGTTGATCAGCACGAAGAATATACGGCCCTTCAAGAATGTATCACAGTGGTGAAGCCGGGTGCTCGAAGCAATTTTCTTTTTTTTACGACAAGACAGCTCAGGAGGAGTAGAAAGTTGCCACAACCTAGGAGGGGTTTATATAATAGGAAGCCAAAAAAACTTGAGCCTTTTTACAAACTTCTTATCTTAAAGGGGGAGAGCGACAGGACGGCTTCAAGGAGAACGTCGAGACGCCATCAGTTTGGAGCGCGAGGCCAGCAGAGCTTGCTGCAGAGGAGATCCGGTAACTTTTATGAATGTGGAGGAGTGGGGCATTTTTCTCGTTACTGTCCCAATGTTCAGACGGACGAATGCTGCTGGAGGAGTGCAGAATAGGACCAGCTGAAGATGGAAGAGTGCACGTTGTGGAGCCTAGAGCCGGGGAAGCTCTAAAGGTAAGTGAAAGTCGGAAACATTGCGGGGGTTCTGAAGCTTAGGAGAGGATACAGTTTCGCTGTCGTTAGATTGTGTGGCAACGTGAGCCAACGCCAGCAGAAAGGGGATCAAGCCACTGACTTGCTAGCTTCTCAAGTAAAGGGCCTCTAGGGTATACGATTTCTCACACGAAAGCTGGTACGCTCCCTTTTCTTCGATCCGGAATTCCCAACAAATCCTTGACTCCTCTAATACAATGAAATTTCACACCTGGCGAAATTGACCTAGACACAATGGTTAGTCGAGGAGGGGAGAGTTCGACCGCCCTAAGCCAACCAGAACGGCAAAGAAGAGTTCTATTCGGCGACCGGTAGGGAGAGGATGGGAGGAGAGAACGTCGACCATAAGGGAGACAGCAGTTACTTCGATGTGAGCAGAGTGCCCATTTCCTTACTTAGACTAACCTTCGTTTAGAAAGGCTCTCCCCTCGCTTTGACTCTTCCCATACTAAGACTTTTGTTGATCTACCTTTGACTTACTTCCTATCTCTACCCTTGATCCAAGGTAGCCGAAGTTAGTCACTGACTACTGTACCGGTAAGTACTCTCAGTCATTGGGGGGCTTTCAAAACACTCTAACCTTCAGGACAAGTAGTACTAAAGAGAAGAGATAGGAAAGCTGACTACCTAGGAGCTAAGCTATAGAGAGAAGGAGGGAATGCTAACCATCACTCAAAGCAATAGAGAAGGATAGGTAGGGATGACAGGATTTTTGAACCTGTGAGATTTTTGACCCAAAACAAAGGCGCTACCAAGCTGCGCTACATCCCTTTCAATTGGTCTACAGTGTCATTGTATAGAATCCCTGCCCTGTTTTCCACATCGGCAATGCACCTCCATCGATATTCAATTTCTCTTGCCATTTCTTCTTTATTAATTTATATACTCATCATCATCCCGCCGATCCCACCAACGCTTTCTTGACCTTCCCCAATCCTAAACCCCCCTTTTTCAAAAAGAAGCCCCGCTCAACAACCCTCTCTGATAAGGAAGAAAACGAAAGAATCTCAATTTTACGACAAATCCGGTCCGATGGCTGTTCTCCACTAACCACAAGGATATAGGGACTCTATATTTCATCTTTGGTGCCATTGCTGGAGTGATGGGCACATGCTTCTCAGTACTGATTCGTATGGAATTAGCACGACCCGGCGATCAAATTCTTGGTGGATGCAGAAAATGCTCCTGTTTTCCATTCTCATATGAGGCCGGGTTGACAAAAATGAGGATCCCAAATTGCATGAGCAATAGGTCTTACATGTAAAGGGTCCTGTACCCATGACTCAAAATTTCCTTTCCAAGCTACATGAAAGAGATTTCCGGAAGTCCACAGAAAAATTATTGCTAATTGCCCGAAGTGAGAAGCAAAAATATTCTGATAAAGACGTTCCTCAGTAATATCATCATGACTCTCGAAGTCATGCGCGGTAGCAATACCAAACCAAATACGACGAGTAGTGGGGTCCTGAGCTAAGCCTTGGCTAAACCTTGGAAATCTTAATGCCATAATGCCTTTCAAATCCTCCTAGCCATTATCCTACTGCAATAATTCTTGCTAAGAAGAACGCCCATGTTGTGGCAATTCCACCCAGAAGGTAATGGGTTACTCCTACAGCACGTCCTTGTACAATGCTTAAGGCTCTCGGCTGCGTAGCAGGAGCAACTTTGAATTTATTATGAGCCCAAACGATGGATTCAATAAGTTCTTGCCAATAACCACGTCCACTGAATAAAAACATTAAACTAAAAGCTCAAATTCCAGCTTCAAGCG
>JANFOE010000973.1:527500-542500 GCA_025667525.1 Glebionis coronaria | reverse complement strand
TCCAAATTCAATGTCAAATTCCAGCTTCAAGCGTTCTGCAGCTCATAATCATATTATGGAAAATGCGGCGTGGGAAAACGGCACCAATTCTGTCCAATAACACCAAAAACCTCATTTTTAAGTCCTTCGGCCTTCGCAAACAAATAGTCCGGCCAACCCAAGTAATCCCCCATAACATCAATCAGTACCGCAAAAGGCTCAAAATATGACTAAGTCTCCAGCAGCTGCGGAGCGGGGGATAAAGGAACAGCAGGATTACAACATTACAGAGGATCCAATCAGAATGCGGGAGCGCAGAGCCTTTAAGAGATAGGGGGTGCGGGAGCATAATACTTAATACTAATGATTCCCCGTGGTCATCCATGCCTTTACGCCGTGGATTTGATGCCATCTTCCGTCATCCCCTTGATCGACTGTCCCTAAAGCAAAGAGCCAATGCCAGCTACTCTTCTAAGCCATAAAGCGAGGGGCTAACCGGGTATTAACTCCTCCCGTCCCGCTACGTTCCTTCATATTTCTCTTTTTTTATTTTATATTGTGTAACCCAAAGCGCATTCCTTTAAGAATGTATCTGGTTCCATTTTTCTTTCGTTAGTTAAGCCACCTTTTTCTAAAAGGGATTGTAGTAATTCTGTTTTTATACTCTTTAAAATGGCGCTCTCATATTGAGAAATTCTGTCTAGTGGCATTCGATCACAGAATCCATTGACAGCTGCATAAATGACGATAGATGCAGCTGTCAATGGATTCTGTGATCGAATGCCACTAGACAGAATTTCTCAATATGAGAGCGCTGCCATTGACTCTTTTTGAGTAAGATCAGTAGGCGAGAAGCTCACATCCCGCTCCATAGAAGGAAAAGAGTCATCTTATCTCCCTAGAAGGGAGAACTCTTAACGATGCTTTGAATAGCAATCTTTCGTACCCCATTCAATAGACTTCCCTTGTGAGATGGGAAAGCTTAATGGAGTGACCAAGCCAAGACCTTAGACGAAGAGAGTGTCCAGGCCAAGAAGTGAAATGAAAATGCCACTTAACACACTGACTTCGATTTTCTTTCCTAGGGCAAGCCCGGGGGAAGTTGAATCTAGCTCTAGGGTAGGGAGGTCTTTTCTTAACAACATACCTAGTCGAGAGACTCCGTAACCTCTCTTTCAAGCCAATGCCTCTTCGATTTACAATCTCAGAGCTAAGCCGGCAGAGAGTGCTTCTCTCAATGGAGCACGAACGAATTGATTCTTTCCTGGGGTCACGGTTCCAAGCTCTGAGTGCAGCCCTAAAAAGCGTAACTCAGGGCATTTGAACCTGGGAAGTGACCCGCATGAAAAAGATGGATAATATGTATTATTATCTATAGTCTTACGACTTCTGGTGGGGCATTGCGAAAGGAAGGAATGCCTAGTATACTACTTGAGCCGAGTGATCACAGGTCCGGGGACAGGGTACTCAGTTGTGGAAGGGCACTGAGGAGATCGCACTGGATATGGCTACTCTTTACGGCAAAGGAGGCATTGCCCATAAGATAAGGCAGCCTTGGACTTCCTATTATTGCTTCTAAGTGAAAGGTAGCCAGCAACAATACAATGAAGGCATTCAGACTAATTACCTTTCTTAGGTCTCATTGAGACTCCCTTTTAGAAAGAGAAATGAACAAGAACTTCACTCATCCGTAAACGTGATTCTATGTCCTGTAAGCATCAGACTAGATCAAAAACCTGCCCTTTCTCCTCTCGACGAGTGTCAGCTCCTTCCAGGTACGCAGGGAGTTGAAAATAAGCATAGATCCGGAGATTCCCGAATAGGTTAACCTTTCAAACTGCTGCTGAATCCATGGGCAGGCCATCTTTGTCTTTTAGCTAATGGTAATAGTTTCAAAGATAGACGTGTCACATAATCACATAAATAAGGAAAGAAAGTGAGTGAAGGAGTGACTATCGGGGATAGGCACGACTAAACAGACTCAAATGCATAAGTATACTTTAGGAGTTCCTATGGAAAGACAATAAGGCGTCAACAGTGCCGTCTAGCGCCTTTTAGGCTTAGTCACGTCTCCCCAGATAAGGAAGCAAAGCCATAGCACGAGAGAGAAGGCTGAATTGAGGATTAGTTAGTATTGACTTTCTATTAGAGGATTTTTTCATCATACTTTTCATAAAGGGGCTACTTTCTTTTATAACATGAGATACTGGATTAGGATGTCTGTTTCTCATAGAAGGAAAATTCGCGGGATTCATATTATTCTGATGCCTCATCAAAGAGGTATAAAAGTTCTGCGGGATGGATTCGTCGCTACCCTTTTTGATAGCTGTGATATACTCAGGATACTCTTTCTCTTTTTCTCTTTTGAGAGCTGTATGTAACTACAGTTCTTTATGGGCTGGGGAAATCTCCTAAATTACAAGAGAGGAAGATAGAGTTAGCATTGATTGGGAAGGAAGGAACTAGTAATCCATTTAAGAGGACTTTACCCTAGAAAAAGTCAAAGGGAGGGAAGGAAATTTTTCTAACTCGGAATGAATTGGAAGTGCGAGATGCACTAATCGGAAAGAGACTCTCTCTTGCCCATCATACGGCTCACCAACTTCACTTGCCTCTATGGGGGGCTCGCACCGGGCAGGTTCGGATCACTTACAATACATGGCTCTACGAAGGAAGGGCTTGGGTTAGGAGCGTTTTCAATATGATTCTTTTCCTGTATTTGTTCGATGAGAAATGCGAGTCTGTTTTGTCCACTTTCTCCATCCCCCTCTAGAAAATGATTTTCTTTTCTCATTTTCGAATGACTGTCCCATTCCATTTTTGGTATAACTGGACCCGCTATACGATGTATTAGTAGAACCCCTGGGATACGACGCCCTGCTCCTTGAGTATCATGGGATTGAATACCCCGACCTCCCAGAGGCTCCCGAGAAAGCTATTTCAGCCTTCCGGACAGTTAAGGGCAATTCCTACGTCCCTCATCGGTCTGAATCCCCACCCCCCGCATAACACTATTCAGAAATAAGGAGATCCTTCTATATCGAAATTTCAGGCTTCTCCTTGAAAAGTAAAGGTAAGAGCACTTTAACGACGGAATGTACATATGCGCGCGAAGGTGCCGGACAATTGAATGAAGGCTCTTTTTGCCTCGCGGACCGATCACTAAGTGGGGATGCTCCCTCCAGCATGAAGCGAACCTTTTCGAAAGTGGTTAGGAATGGGCGCCCCTCTCCCAGCCCGGATCCAGCCAGGTTCTATTGATCATGTTCCCTTCCCAACAGTTGGAACTTGTCTTGGGGCGTCTTTGGCTTTACGAGAGAAAGCTCGCCGTAGAAAAAAGTCTTTCTCTTCCCGTCCCGGGTCATAGGTGCGCCCACCCCGCCTAGAACAGTTATGTTTGACTGGGTAAGCGCCAGTCGCGTAGGGCGACCGGGCCAGGCCGAGTCAGAAAGGCTTTGATGACTCAAGGTTCATATTAGGGAAAGGGGAACCATAGAAGGAATTCAATCACTACTAATAGTGGCTGGTGAACCGCTTCTTCTTCTTCCACGAAGATTCACACAAAACCGAGCTTGGATGGAACTGAACAAGATGATCTCTGTTATAGATGTAAAGGACGAGCTCATTTTACGTGGGTTAGCTCACACGATTTACTCATTTACTTAGTTTGAGTGAACACCCGGTAGCCAATCGATCAATGCTGCCCACTCCGCCGAAAAAGGGGCCACTTAAAGGCACCTCAATCTGCTGAGTGAATGGATTGAAATTCTCAAAACTTTTTAACAAATCCTTCATCAGATATTGACTCTCAATAAATTGATCATCAGGAATAGCGAGACCGCTGGCCTGGGGAACTACGAACTACTAGTTTAGCCTATCTGGCCTAACTAGCTTGTTAAAACACTTGGATTGCGGTTCTCCTTTTGACCTATTCTAGTTTTCGTTACCGATATATCTTTTTTTTGTTTTTTCATTGTTCCCAGGTATTTTTTGGGTAATCTGCTCCCATGCTGCAAACAGTCAAATCTGAACTTCACCTTGTCGCTCTTCTTTCTTTCCTCGCGAGCAGGAAGCACACGTCCTGATTCTTGAAAGCGAGTTAAGTGGCTCTGAGGGGCACGAACGGTATAACAAATGAAAAAGAAGTCGGATAGATGGCTGGATTATCAGTAGAGTCATTCATCCCCACCCCTGCTTATACAGAACCAGCTCAATTACATAGACCCTGTAGCGAGTTGGTTAGGAGGAAAGGAAGCCCCGTCTTTCTTATTTAAAGAGAGTGAAGGCGAGCCAGGAAAGCACCCTGAACTCATAGGGTGAAGGCAAAATAGAAGAGAGCTAGAATCCTTATAAGACTCAAGGGGACGTCCTTTCTCGAACTACTAAAAGATACGACGAACACGACTGAAGTGGCTATACATACAAATCCATTTACGGATCTATATGCTCCGATTGGAACTTCCAGTTCCAGAACAGGTGGCTGGTATACTACCATAATGAAACTGCCTTTTCTTTTTTTTATTCGGATCGGATTTATGTTGGCTTCGTTGGGAGGATCGCGTAGTTTGTTACGTCAGCACCAAGACGGATTAGTTCGCCTTCAGGTTCTTAAGAAGAAAAAGAAGATCCCAAGGCAACTTATCCTTTTGGAGCTGACGTAACAAACTACGCGATCCTCCCAACGAAGCCAACATAAATCCGATCCGAATAAAAAAAAGAAAAGGCAGTTTCATTATGGTAGTATACCAGCCACCTGTTCTGGAACTGGAAGTTCCAATCGGAGCATATAGATCCGTAAATGGATTTGTATGTATAGCCACTTCAGTCGTGTTCGTCGTTTCTTGAAAGTATCTTTTTTCTGGGAACATGGTCAACCAGAAATTCTTATGTTCGCGATTCTTCATCCACCGATGCAGAAAATGGTCTCATTTCATTGGTCTCTAAGGTAAAGTCTCGCTTAATCATTCATCTTTTTCTGTAAGGCCTCGGGCCCCACGAATTCCGATTTCTGTTTTTGTTTGTATTAAAGTGTTGGTAGCTTCTAGCCTCGAGCTGGAAAGTCTCATTGAGTTCCCAGCTAGGCCTACGCTACGATCGTTAGAACTCCCTTCAAAAAGTGGAAACTTTCCGCGGGATCCTCTTTCTGCGGGATGCTCTTTTGCGCTACGATGGACTTTTTTACTCTTTATTTAAGTGCGCCACTCCTTCTTTTGTCCTGTATCTGTAGCTGCTTTTCCCGCACTCTCTTTTATCCCGCCGAAGGTCTACCTTTTGTCAGTGATTAAATAGAAAGGTCAGCTGGAGCGAAATGATCTTGTTTTGTTCCTCGGCTGAAAAGAGATATCTTGAGCAATCGGAGAAGCACTTTGATAAACAGATTTGATCTTGACCGACTCAATTAAGGTATTAGTCTCATCCTTTCGCCCCGGATGGTAGGAATAAGACTGGCCAAATCAAGGATTTGGGGCTTCTTTGCTACGCTACTTCACTATAAAAATCCTGCCTCATTCCCTTCACAAGCCAAGGACAAGATGAATCTATTGCCCTGCCTCCAAGAGAAGAAATGGCACCAATCTAATATAAAGCAAAGGGCTTTTTCAGCTGGATCCAGAACGAATAGGAGATATATCAGTACGCCATCCACGGGACACCTTTCGTAGTGAGGGAAGTCGCGTTCTATCTAGGTTCCACTCTTATGTACAACTACTGAAAGGGGAATGGCTACTTCAGATGACAATCATTATGAAAGCGGAAGAAGAGTACGTTTCTAAGTCAATCTATCTTCCGAGAGCCAACCGAGAAAACGGAAAGCGCGCTCGCGCGCTCCGGCTTTCGAGCCTCCGCTTGCTCCTCCGAGAATCTCTCGTCTTTTGCGTCATCCTGGAATTTTTTTCCGTATGACTTGCCTTTCGCCCTGCTACCGCCGTTCTAAGTTCTTCTGACTAAACGAAGTTAAGACTAAAGTTTCGGAACTGAAGTTTGCAACTTTTTTCAGCAAAGCTTAGTCAAAATCCGTCCTTCGGCTACCTTGGATCAAGGGTAGAGATAGGAAGTAAGTCAAAGGTAGATCAACAAAAGTCTTAGTCCTTTGTTTTTTTCGAGTATCCCCACGCGGCTTAATTCCGATCACTCCCTCAGGAATAGGAGGCAATAATAGAGGAAATAGAGGCAATAATAGAGGAAATAGAGGAATAGGAGGCAATAATAGAGGAAATAGAGGCAATAATAGAGGAATAGGAGGCAATAATAGAAAAAACCTCCATGAAGAAAAGGCCATAGAAGCGATCGAATCGGTTGATAGCACACCAAGGTTCCCACATAAGCAGTGGTAGGATCGAATCGGTTGATAGCACCCCAAGGTTACCACATAAGCAGTGGTAGGATCGAATCATTGGCCAAGTATCCTACAAAGAGACTCCCGAGAGCCAGAAGTATTAAAGGAATGGCCATAGGAATGGGCGCATCATGACCTCGTAAGATGTCTCGCCCGAATGAATTAGTTGGTCTTTCGTAGCATGCATTCCCATCCGTGTCGCAACTGATTCGGTAAGCTACGTGTCCGGTCCACGGAGAAATTAGTCTTGAGCAAGAGAGCGGTCAATACTCCTATAAAGAAGATTGAGCAACCATTGATAAGTAATCCAGCTAGTATAATAAAATATCCTAGGTTGACTAGTATCTTTCCATCTCTTAGGCAAGTGCATCCTCATAGGGTCTCACATGCTATCAAAAAATCGAAACCGTTGAAGAATCAATCTCCTACTCCGACTCCTACTCCTATCCCAAAGCATCTTTTTATTTCATATTTCATTTTCCTTCGCGCGTCCATTCCTTTCAAGCGCCCTTAGACTCGTTACGTTGTTCGACTGAACTCGTTGGCTCCGCGCTCTATTCGATCGGAACCCGGTTCGTCGAGAACCTTCTCTCATAGATTCCCTTCACCAAGTCATCGCCAGCAATCCGCTCTTATCCCTTGGTGTCAAAGGGCGAGTTCCTTTCTTGTCTTGCCCAAAAACTTTCTTGATTCCATTAATTAAACATTACATTACAAACCGAAAGCATTAAACACACATACTAAAAAACATATACTAAATAAAAGCATAACACCCCATCCTGCATCTACTTAACTAATGGATAATACAAGTACTAATTTCCCCCATCCCGTCTGGAGAATGATATGATTGACCGAGAGTACTTATGACCCCGACTTGGTCATGAACATCGTAAGGTGCTGCTCTTCGCGAATCCCAGCATACCCCTGGGCTTTTGATTTGATCAAAGCAGAGAAGCTCGCCTTCTTGTTATCCAAAAGCAAAAGTCGGTCGAATCGGTCGGGCCCCTGCCCCGGAACGTCGAATGAAATAGGTGGCCGGGTTCTTTTTCTACGACCCTTTTGATATGATAGGCCCGGCCCCAGGACCCCTATCACTTATGTTTAGGAGCGGGATCCGCTCAAGAACGACGGTCGTACGGGAGGCACGGACTCCGCGAACGTCCCTAGCCCCCTTTACTAATAAGGAAAAGAAAGCCTCAACCAGAACCACATTCCTTTTGCGTGCGGATGTAGCTAAGTGTCTGACTCTATTGGTCATAGTTTCCTGCTGTTGCGGCCGGCCGCCTGGAATCAAAAGACTTTCGAACCCGTTGAAGATCCTTGTGGCTCCGGATTCCTCCAATCCAGCCGATTCCGAATCGACCAATTCCGGGATCTTTTGCAGCGAAGGCCAGTCATCGAATTCTTCAAACCTGGGGCATGTCGATCCTGAATGAAACTAAACATCATTGATCCTACTATCAATCAATCCGTCATACAAAGGCCTAACTCCGGCTCTCTCTACGGGTGGAAGGAGGGGCAACAGCCTTGTCAAGGCGCGGGCCAAGCCCACTCAAATTGAAGTGATTTATACCGAGCAAGAACCTGCACTAGAATAGGAAAAGCCAGACATTCCTTCTTTTCAGAATTCCAGTTCGGGCAGGGTAGCGGCTTGCCTAGATCTCGTATTTCCCATGCCACGTTTCGTGAACAGCTATGCCCGAGAATTAATGAATTGTGATATAGCGCCGAATAAGTAACAGCTCTATTCCCGACTTGAAATCCATAAAGGACTTTAAGGGAGATAAAATAGGGGGCCCTAAAATGCCTCGGGACGACTGCACGTTACATCGACTTTTTCGAGGCAAAGTTGTTTATGATTGAATCTCAGAGGCACTCTTATCATTTGGTAGATCCGGAAATGTTAAACAAAAGTTTTTCCCTTGCATCTTGGTCACTTTTACTTTTTTGTTATTTTGTAATCTTCAGGGTATGATACCTTATAGCTTCACAGTTACATGTTCGCAGGTAAAGAGACTAAAGAAACAAGAACAGAAACAGTCTCTTGAAAGAGGGGAGCATGAATTCCTGAACCCAATACTAGGAAAGTTTTTGGCAGGAAGAGTTTCAGCCTTTGTTGCCCCTGGGTAGAGTGAGTCTACTTAGTGAACTGGCAGGACGCGAAGATCAATTGATCAATATGAATCTCAAGAGTGGATGGTTGATCGCCGCCTCCTTGTCCTGGAGGCTCTCCGGCCGGGGAGGGGCTTGCTATCGTAAAGGAGCCCTGCCCGCCCTTCTCTATTCGATTTCTTTCCTTATTTATGTGATTATGTGACACGTCTATCTTTGAAACTATTACCATTAGCTAAAAGACAAAGATGACTGGGGAATGGGTCGAGTAAAGCCCCCTGGGGCCGGAAAAATCACAGAGACGTACTGATACGATAGGGCTTTGATATTTTCCAATAAAGCCCATAGTGAAACTGGAAAATCGCACGGGCTAATCCCATCAAAACTACCTCGTCCTTAAGAGCAGTAGAAGAAATCCTGTAAATCTGTGAAAGCCGGTCTTTGAGAGCATAAAGAGGGCTTCCTGTATGGGGGGAATCTGGTTGGGATAATAGATGCGCAGTTAGCTTGGGTTTAATGATAGCTGTCTTTGTTGCCACCAATGTGATTGTAAAGGAAGGCCCTAAACTAATAGAAATGACAATATAAAAAATGATGAAAATGATTAACACAAAAATAAGTAGGCTTTATATCAACTTCGATTCTAGATCTTGAATCTTTTCTTATATTAGCGAAAACTCTTCTTTCCTAAAATCTTTCAGTTTCTTTATAGTTTTAAATTATTAGCATTAGCAACCCCCGCTGAAAGAATGACGCTCATATAGATTCTATTTCGTGCTTTGCTATAACCTTCCCCGCTCATTTGACTTTTCTTTGGCCTGGTGGGCATGAAAAAGAAGACTGGACTTCCTCTTACTGTACAGGGCTTCCCCTTAGCCCTTGCTTGACTACTTGTCTTTTTCTTCTAGGATGGAAACCCTGATCGGCGGGTGGCCTAGCTAACCCCTTTCTTCGTGCTTTTTACGAAAGATCGCTTGCCATTGAACGGATCACAGGAAAGAACCCAGCAGATAGAATCCGGTAAAAGCCAAGACAAATATCCTTGCAGGGAATCAATCCCCTAAACTGAGGTATCCTTGGATTAGCGAACAAATGAATTCAACTCAAGTGGAGGACGTGGCTTAGCTTGTACTTTCTCATCCCAGCTATTCCTGCATGGGTTGGTTGAGACAGTAGAACTTCTCATCTTCTTTCATGAGATTCTCAAGAATGATCGCATAAGCCTATATCATATTGGTATTGAAACTACTTGGTATTAAGAGAAGCAAGCTTGCTCCATAATCAGTGACCCCCGAAGCGATCTTATTCTAGTTGCGGGACGAAATCCGACAGCCAATTGCCGGCTCTGAATAACCAGCACCACCCACTTCTACTAAGGCTGGGCTTAATAGGAGCAAGAGACTTGGTGGCAACAACCAGAATGAAATATTATTTAATCGTGGAAATGCCATGTCAGGCGCACCTATCAGAATCGGAACAGACCAATTACCAGATCCACCTATCATCGCCGGCATAACCATAAAAAATAACGCTCTGTAGTGTTGTCACACAAGATAAGCACGCCGCCCGCCTGCTGGCCGGGCGAATCTAAGTTCTCTTCCGGTCAACTGTCCACCCAGTCAAGTGCAAAAAAACACAGTAGAATCACGCAACGCACGCTGCTGGTGTGCTTCCTGCTCGCGAGGAAAGAAAGAAGAGCGACAAGGTGAAGTTCAGATTTGACTGTTTGCAGCATGGGAGCAGATTACCCAAAAAATACCTGGGAACAATGAAAAAACAAAAAAAAGATATCTCGGTAACGAAAACTATAGGGGGCTGTATTGGCGAGATCCAACGGTGAACAGAGCCATACCATGCCCTCGGGAGAAACTAGTGATGATTGCCATGAATGCAGCCCTCGAGGACGTGTACAAGAAGGTCTTTGCCGAAGTGACCCGCATAGAAAATGCTTAATCGTATTAAGTAAACAGTAACAAGAAGCAAGATACCGAAGGGAGTTAATGCTTTACTCTTACTGGAGTTCTTGTTGTTGAGCTGGATTTCTTGTTGTTGATCCTCCCCGAAAAACAATAGTAGCACGAAAAACAGGGCTTTTTAACGACCCAACATTTTTTGATGAAAGAAAGAATAGCAACTACATCAACAACCTTGATTCCTGACGTGAACGGCCGCTTTCTTGGAGTAGTTAGGAGGTTGTTGTCCTAATGAGTGTAGCGGAGTGCTCCCTATCCTATTACTCATCTATAGGGCTATCACCCTAGCTTTCCCTGTCTCTGCCTTTCTTTCCTAGTCCTGAGTTTTTCTTCTTGACTATTGCTTGGGATTGGGTTTGACACTATTCAATACTAAATATCTACTCGTGGAGGGAGGGGAGGCAATAGATTCATCTTAGGCGGTAAGCGAAGGAACTGTAGGGCTTAGGGCAGCGAGTGAGCCTCGGATTTTTCTTCAATAGGCTCTAGGGGAGGTGAGAAGAGAGCCAATAGCTAGACTTAACAATTCATGGCATGAATTAGAGTTGAAGGAAGAAAGACATGAATAGTTGGTTTATTGCACAAAAATATACAGAAAAATTCATACATAAGCAGGATTCCATTAATTAAACATTACATTACAAACCGAAAGCATTAAACACACATACTAAAAAACATATACTAAATAAAAGCATAACACCCCATCCTGCATCTACTTAACTAATGGATAATACAAGTACTAACAAACTACGCGATCCTCCCAACGAAGCCAACATAAATCCGATCCGAATAAAAAAAAGAAAAGGCAGTTTCATTATGGTAGTATACCAGCCACCTGTTCTGGAACTGGAAGTTCCAATCGGAGCATATAGATCCGTAAATGGATTTGCACCAACCCAATAGAGCTAGCCAACAAGCTCAGCCTAAGAGCTGGGTCAATCTCCATGCGCTAGACCCCTTTACTAATAAAGGAAAGCTTGCCTTAATTGGATTTTGAATCCAAACTTAAGATTTAAGTTTGAAACTTATTTGATTAACTTCTTTTCATGAACTATCGAATCACGGGTGACTCCCTTTATCGGGATGCGAGGAATTGCTTCATCGGCATTTCTGTCAATCGGCGGAAGACTCATGCATCCTGGGAGGGTACGACCTCAAGGGATGGACTCGATCGAACGGCCAACCACTTTCCATTTTTGTAGGATATTCAATCCAAAAGACCATTATTAGCGTGTACTAGATTGGCCCGAGTACGTAATACGCCAGTCGAGAAGAAATCCCATCAATGGATACGGTAGAGGAGAAAGTGGCCTGTTTTTGGACCTATTTTATATTATAGTGGTAAGACTGTAGTCTACTGCAACAGGAGAAACATACGGTTCGCCTTAAAGCCTTAAAGACGGAGAAGGGGAGGATGAATATTGTGGTGTTCTAACAGCAGCAGTCAAACGGGGGCGTGAATGCGAGATGCCAGCGGAAAAGAAACTATCTTGACTAAGCCCACCGCCCCTTCCCCTATACCTGGCTGCTTCTCGCTTACCAAAGCGTACTTCGTTTCCCGGGACGGGCGGATCCCTCTTTCTTCCGGTAAGAAAGCGGTTTTTCCCTCAGGTTCCTCCCTGACCTTAGATGGAGAAAGAAATGGTACCATTGGTCCGATGCTTCGGGCGAAACCTATTCCCAGGGTGTGACGGGCGGTGTGTACAGGGCCCGGGTACATATTCACCGCGGCATGCTGATCCGCGATTACTAGCGATTCCAACTTCAGAAACTAAGAAATAAATACGGGAACCAGATTCCATTCCATCTTACTGGAAGAGTGCCCCAGAAGCTTGAGTGCCACCAACAAGCAAGACATTGTGAAGAAGGAGCCAATTACGTGGACTCCATTGGCACACATAAAACTGGCCGAATCTTGTCAACTTATGAAGCGACTACGACTTGCTGACTTTCATGGTTTACAGAGGAAAGCATCGCCAAAGCCTCTACTATTTTACGTATTGGTAAGCCAGGGGTCTCACTCTTTCCTTTGCTTTCGTGGTATTATTTTGCAAGAACAAGAAGAAAACAAAGAAAATAGAGGATCCGTTGAATTTCAAGTAGTAAGTTTCACCAACAAGATACGGAGACTTACTTCTTAAAGTTAATAGAAGCAATTCCTTTTATAAGCTTGAAAATAGGCGCTGTAAATCAATTCAAATTACTTTCCACTCCCAGCCAACAAAGATCCTGATATTATGATTGGCCAAATCATTGATACAAATAATATCCAAATACCAAATTCGCCTTCTGAATTATTCTTGGTTGTTAGACACATTCACATTCAATATAAGTCCCAAAAATCCAAAGAAATATAAGAAAAAAAAATGAAAAATTAGAAGGGGGTCCAACTTCTTGTTCTTGAAAAAAAAAATGAATATAAAATCGAAATTAATAAAAAATTAGGGCTCAATCTGAAGACGGGATGGGGTGTAGGCACGTTTATTGGAGCAGTTGGGAAGAACACCTTACTTCTTTCAAAAGACGGAAATAGAGTCATTTTTTCCCACTAGCCTAACTAATGATACCTCACTTTGTTGTATTGTATAGACAAGCCTGACTTTATAGATAGGAATTCAGAAAAGAGTTCTAACTTACCTTCCTGACTGTGCTTCCTGCTTTTGGACCTATTTTATATTATCATTTTTTCATCGGAGTGAATTCTAAGGTTCCTTATTCCGGTTGTAAAGCGGAAGAAGAGGGAGAAGGGGCACAGCCCCACCAGCAGCCCACGTTTCCGACCCGAAAGCACCTGCATTTTGGTGCATTCTTCTTTCTTTCCTTGGTCTTCCGTTCCGTCATATTCCTAATAACTTATCCAATGACAACGAATTAACCGCAAATGCACCTTTCTTTTATCAAATCTCAGGGACATGGTCTAATCATGAGGGTAGTATTTTATCATGGTGCCGGATCCTAAGTTTTTATGGATTCCTTCTTTGTTACCGGGGTCGACCCCAAAGCCATAATGTCTCAAAACGAGGAGGCCATAGAGAAAGTCTTTTTTATTCCTTTGTCTCGAACTTCGTGATAGAATGGAATATTTCCTAGTATCATCCCGATGTTCATTGCTATACCATCATTTGCTCTCTTATACTCAATGGACGAGGTAGTAGTAAATCCAGCCATTACTATCAAAGCTATTGGACAACAATGGAGCTTGCAACAACAATGGGCGAAATCAACAACTGATTCTCCGCATTGCTCTTGGTTGTTTTTTCTCTTCTCTGTGAACTAAGATTTTTCTGGACTATTCATTTGACAATTCTTCCAGTTTCATCTATTCCTCTCTTCAAGGCAATATGTTTACTATTTTGAATAGTTGGTTTATTGCACAAAAATATACAGAAAAATTCATACATAAGCAAGCCAACGGTTGCTAACTATCTTTCGCAATCGAGTCACCTGCAAGATAAGGCCAAAAACTTGACTTTACTAACCAAGCGAGAAAAGCCCTTTCTATCTTCTTAGTCCAGCACGCTAGCTGCAATCTTTCTAAAGGAGTCTCTTTCCGATTAGTGCATCTCGCACTTCCAATTCATTCCGAGTTAGAAAAATTTCCTTCCCTCCCTTTGACTTTTTCTAGGGTAAAGTCCTCTTAAATGGATTACTAGTTCCTTCCTTCCCAAGGGTTAGGCCCACTTTTTACAGGTCAGTGGAATCTTTATGCTCAAAATCCCGATTCAAGTAGTCATTTATTTGGTCCAGTAGAGTTACGGGAACAGCCGTCTGATGGAAAACGACTTTCACGTTCGGTTCAGAGACTAGGAACCAAAAACCAGACGGAATAGTAAGTATAAAGTAAATTGCCCAATGTTTCCAAATTAGTCCCACTTCGGATCATCGCTCTCCTTTCTCTCTCAGAACCGCCCTTAAATTATCGTAAACAATATTGTTCTTCCAATACGGGGGCTGCGGCTCACGCCATTCGAGGTGGCCCAGCCCAGCATTCATTCTAAAATCCTGTAGTGAAATGAAATTGAGACTGCTCGACTTCGGAAGCAAATTCGCGTGTAGGCAGCGCTGTCTGTCGTACCGTTGACTCTATCTATTCATTGAATTTGCTTGATTCCATTTTTTATATAGGCTCTCTCCCTCTTTTTCCAAGAATTCATGCACTTCCCTTTACTCCATAGGGCCTTCTTTAATAGGTTCATAGTCCAAAGCCTTCCATTTCCGTCAAATGACCCGGCCTCCCCTGGCTCTTCCACCGTCCGGGCTCCCTTTCCTCCCTATGCTCCCCCGGCGCAGGCCTACCACGCTTCGCGCCTGCGGCGTTTTCGCCAGACGGTCTTTGCCAGTAGTGCCATCCTCCCCGCTGGCTGTATGGGCGGGTTGTCCACCCTTTCTTTCTAATACTATGAGTTCAAAATCTTCCATATCCAGGATGTTCCTATAATGCGGAACATTGAGAGCTTGATCCAAGTGATCGCGAACAAGCCCCTCATACTCCCTCAGATTATTCTGGGGAGGAAGGTTGTAGTAATCACGGCTCTGGAGACTTCGTATGCGAGCATAAATCTCAACTTCGTTCTCTCGGCTGCTATTTCGGCTCTAAACGTA